>JAFMSR010000002.1:24489267-24526767 GCA_022818135.1 Saxidomus purpurata | reverse complement strand
TTTGTCATCCTTTATGAATGCTCGTATTTTTCACACCTACCGCGACATTTGCGAGTGACAAAATGCTAATTGGAGAATAAACCTCGACTAATTACAGCAGATTTTTAACGGAAATAAATATTTTAAATCTACGTCAAAGGTAATTAATATTTTCAGTAATTCAATACTTTTAGAAACAATTATATTTGAAAAAAAAAACCCACATCCCACCAATTCTATTTTCTGACTTTTTCAGAAAGGGACTCATTGTTTCATAGCTGGGACTCATCCCAGGGATTCATATAAATCAAAACCTAGATTATTCTTGCATACCCCCCGGGGAAAGTATTGGCGGATCCCAGCACGAGGAGGGAAGAGATCAGCCTATACTTTCCCT
Organism: Saxidomus purpurata; assembly: GCA_022818135.1. Classification (NCBI taxonomy): domain Eukaryota; kingdom Metazoa; phylum Mollusca; class Bivalvia; order Venerida; family Veneridae; genus Saxidomus; species Saxidomus purpurata. The sequence continues at coordinate 24,526,391 of JAFMSR010000002.1, read as the reverse complement.
AGGGAAAGTACATCTCGGGCTTACTTGACAGCACCCGAACTACTTTCGTGTATTCAACTCGTACCTGGAACACTTTATTTCCGAGATACGTTTCACGGCGGTTTACAAGTGAAAGATTAGAATGTTTTTTGTAAATGTAAACTAAGGCCTGATAAGAAAGCACACACTTCAATAGTTTTCAAGTTAATGTAACAGGAATTTAATTTTTTAGGAATGGTTCGAATTTTCAGGGTACGCAATAATGGTTCAAATTACGAAAATTGTTGGTAACGAATATCCATGAAGTTTTGAAGCGAGGTTGATTGCGAAAAGAAATGGTGCTTTTATGGTGTCACAAGCAAGAGCATCAAATTTTAGAAATGTATAGCAACAGAATATATTCACATTTCAAAGAACATACTTGTAATCATATTTTTTCAAAACAAAAAATGGCGGTAAATGACGTCACAGTTTCTCTTGATAAATGACGTCACTGTGTAAACAAAACAAGTTAATTGAGTCAATGTTGATGGTAGAGTCGCATTAATCAAGTAAACTGGACGTGAGTAAGGATAATTTCTTATAGGATTTAATTGATTTTTTTTTATTCACAACGTAAATAAAGTATAGTTTTGGGTGCGATCAAGCACTATGTTTTTAGCTCTAGATACATAAACAGTGGTAAATTCACGTGTGAACCTACCAAATTTCCTACGCAAAGGGGTTTCATGCGGGGAATTATATTTAATCAACATGAAGTTTTGATTTACCGCTCAACATAGTAGGGCCTATTTAAAGCGGTTTCTTCGTAGAATCTGCAATAACATCAAATAAAGTATGCAAGAAAAGGGATCTTACATGGTCTACTGTGGAGGACTGGGTTGTTCCGACCCTCGGGAAGGGGGAACCGCGTCCCAAGTCTCGCTTCAGAGGGTTCCTCCTATCCCCCGCTTTCCCTCTGGTCGGAACAACCCAGTCCTCCACAGCAGGCCATGTAAGATCCTCATATTCACTGCATATTATTCTATAAATATGCAAAACAAAATTATTGCCGTGGTCATTTATTTATGCCCAAGATACATGAAGTTTCGTTTAACCAATGTCTAATGCCCTCTGACTCCTAATTCTCTCTATTTACCTACGATGCTCTCTGACTCCTAATTTTCTCTATTTACCTACGATGCTCTCTGACTCCTAATTTTCTCTATTACCTAAGATGCTCTCGAACTCCCAATTTTCTCTATTTACCTACAATGCTCTCTGACTCCTAATTTTTTCTATTTACCTATAGTAAGTCTGCTACTCAAGCTGTGATTTTCCTAATCAGGAACATTCCTGCTTTTGCTATTTTTTTTAGATATTTTAGTGAACCCTTTGATTTGCTTTAAAAATGACTGTTACTGTTTCTCTATCTAATTGACAAGTACATCTGATTTGTACAGTTTTAATACTCATCCAAATGGAGTAAATGCGAATCAAATGTCAGTTTACAGACTCTGTGTATGTAAATGCTACTTATGAAATTAAAAGATGATGTGTTTATTTCTGACTGAGCTTCATTAAAAAAAATTCAGCATTTTGAGCAAAAAATTGGTTTTCTGGGCTCTATCTATTTTCATCACATACAAGTCGGAAGGCCATAATATAAATTGAGGCATCATATTGCTACAGTAGGGCAAATGCAGTTCACTTGATCTTTATTACCAACCTGTGGAGATGTACAATGATTCCATTAATACTGTTGAAAACAAAGTAAAGAAAGAACCATTATCAGAACCTGGGAGGGGCAGATACTTTCTCAAATATACAAACATCTGCCCTATGTTATCAATTACATTCTGTATTTACTCTTCCAAATATATGTAACTCTGCTATGATTGTTAACTCAAATGCTAAAGATTTACTTCCCTTGTATCATACAAAAGCTATATAATTCTCATTTTATTGAAAGGTTGGCAACAAGCGAAACAGATTAATCTTTTTTTTTACTACAGATAGATCAAGTAAATTACTCATGGATTAAAAATATATAATTTAATACATATAGCCTTGAACTTTTTTCTTTAGAACTAAAATGTAAACAAACCATTTCTTATGAGAAAATCATCAATTTTTCAAAAACAGATTTATAAAAAGTAGAATAATTATGATCCAACTTCAAGGCAAAAAATTGTTTTCTTTGCAGGTTCCCATTATGGACCTGTCAACTATTTTTAACTAGACAACATCATTAATTATCATACGGGGCGTTCATTAAAACTAACTTACTGAAAAGTGAACAGTGCACACTCAGCCTTATGTTCAGACTGCTTGGAATGGGTTTGCGCGGTGGTCAAGTGGTTAACACTCTGTACCTAACCAATCCAGAGGTTCACCTTTCAACCCTAGCCCAGGCACAGGAAATGTCAGAAATGCTTTTCAGTGTTTCCTACCCATCTAGAGATGAGCTGGTTACAAACCACAAGTAACCAATGGGTCTATTCTTTAAGAACTATGGTCTGAGCCCCACATTCCCTTGTACCTACATGTGTCTTATCAACCTGTGCATGTTAGGGGTCTTAGCAGTTACACCTGAGGAGAAATGCTTAGGGGTCGACTGGGACTACAATCTAAAATCACTCAGACTGCTTAAATGTGCACAATGGACACGATGTACAGCAGTACTGTCTCCAATACAGAATCAATTACAGGTTACAGGGTATGTATGGGTAAAAATCTCTACAAAACTTATATAATCATATTTGACAATTTCAGCCCTAAGCCTTTTACTCCGCAATATAGGATTTAGCCCAAGAAACAAACCAACACTTTTTTATCATAATTATTAGGCATATGCAAATTTGGTTAAAAACACCCAAACATGTACAGGTAATTACTGATTGATGGAATATGAACAAAAAACTTAGCTAAGCCTTTGGCATCTATAGGAAAGTCAATATACTAGGACTATTTGCTTGTATTCAATGTTTCTAGCAACAGAGGGAAATATTTGACATTCTATTCTAAATTATCATGAAAATATATACATATATGTGTTTTTGCACAGCCGTTACCATAACATATGGCAATTTGGTATTTAATGTGAATCACCTACACTGGTGACACATTCATTTTCAATTGATATTAAATTATGATTCATTTTCCCCACTGATGAAACACCTCCTATTGTCCAGGATATTTCCCCGACTTAATTAACATCTACATACTAATTGAAATCTAACTAGATACTATAGAGCTGTAGTGTGATATCTAGCACTGAGCCATGAATGTACCTAGCTTATTGTAAAACAACAGTAAAAGCCTAGGAAAGCATAATGGTCGAATTCTGACTAAGACAAGATACAAAAATGTTCTGGGTAAATTTGTTAATCTAGAAATCTTTGCAGAAAAAGGCAAGAAAAAGCTACTGTCTGTTTCCCCTTGTCTATGACAGCAGTTATACTAATATTGAGATAGTGCTGTATGTTACCCTGAGGTTTTATCACTTTAAAATGTACCCATACTATAATATGAAACACAAGCACGAGGGCAAAGATGGCCCTACATCGCTCATCTGTGACCTACTTATGACAATATGTGACCAAAATTAAACCCTAAACTATGTATCATAAACACAAACATTCTGTTTCACCTTGACAAGACAAACCTTTTGACCAATTTACATAATGATTGGGTTGTAAATGTCACCTGTATGGCAGTTTTAACCGGGTGACCTAGTTTTTGACCTCAGATTACCCTTATTCAAACTCAATCTAAATTTCATCAAGACAATCATATGACTAGTCATTCTGACCAAGTTTCATGAAAATCCAATGAAAAATGCAACCTCTATTGTACACAGAAGGTATTTCTATGATTTGACCCTGTGACCTAGTTTTTGACCCCAAATGACCCTTATTTAAACTTGATCTAGATTTCATCAATGCAATCATACTGATAAAGTTTCATGAAGATTCAGTGAAAAATGCAACCTCTATTGCATACACAAGGTTTTTGCATGATTTGACCCTGTGACCTACGATTTTACCCCAGATGACCCATATTCAAACTTGACCTAGATTTTATCAAGGCAATCATACTGACTAAGTCTCATGAAGATCCCATGAAAAATGCAACCTCTATTGCATGTAACACACTGTTTTTCTATGATTTGACCCCATGACCTAGTTTTTGAACCCAGACAACCTATATTAGTATTTGACCTAGATTTTATCAAGGCAGTCATACTGACCAAGTCTCATGAAGATCCAGTGAAAAATGCAGCCTCTTTTGCATACACAAGGTTAAGTGTGGACAGAGGACAGACAGACGACGGACCCCAGGCAATCACAAAAGCTCACCTTTGAGCACAGCTATAAAGGAATCGAATGATACAGTAATAATAGAAGAGAACACTTTCTATGATTTGACCTAGTTTGTTACCGAAGATGACCTACTTTCAACTTGACCTATATTTCACCAAGACACTCATTCTTACAAAGTTTTATGAAGATCCAATGAAAAATGAAGCCTCTTTTGCATACACAAGATTGGGTGTGAACAGACAAATAGAAAGAAGATGGACATCCAAAGTGCTCAGATGAGCTAAAAACACTGTTACACTGGAAAGAGCCTATGCAAGTAAGTTAAAGTTTATCAAGTCAAATTACCCAGGTCGTTCACAACAGCTCGGTCCCTTAGGGTTTCATAATTGTGAAAACTTGACTTAATAAACACTAACTTATACATAATCTAGTTAAACCAGGCCAAAAATAGACACTTACAATATTTTAATTCGAACATTTAACAATATTATTTCACATAAAAAATAAGTCAAGTTTCCAGACATTAAATATAAACATGACAGCGCTTTATTTAACAATTAAACCCTTCAATATACTTCTCTTCCTTTATTTTTTTGCTATCAATGCAATTAAACATTTGTACAAACAGGTGAGTTCAACCGCTACACCTGCATGACCCAGACTTCAGTTACAATACATGCTCACACTGTGTGGTCGGTTTTACTACAAAACAAAGTCATTATCAAATGTGAATTCAACTAAATCTATCCAGTTTTTGTCAAGGGCGAATGCAAAATCTATGACACTGGATAAAGCCTGTTCTGCTTCCAGGACTTTAGCTGAAATTTTGATTACATTTCTGTGATTTTCCATAAACAGTATTTCAGTTGTATATGTAGGCCCGCCGACTTACCTAACCATCGTTCGAATACCTAATGACCTACCGATCAAGTAAAAGACCCTATCCTTTGTAAGAAACTGCCAAGTAGTCAAAAGGTCCAAGAACAGACAAAAGATTGCACAAACCAGCAGTGAGAATTACTCAAGCAAACTTAAAACAGTGCACTCTCCTGAATACCGTATATCAGTTTTCTTTTGCGTACATCAAATTTCGTAATTTTGTCCAGATTTAATTTCAGTGAATCTTATTTTAGTGATTTTGAATTTTCACTTTTTTAACAGATGGCAATATTATAACAATATCATAATAATGAGTTCTACATACAACATTTATCAGTATAATAGCCCGGATATATGCGTACTTAGTGCCATAGAGAGTTCAATTTGGTTAAGTTTTATAACATGACATGTAAAACATATGTTAGTGTTTATCCGTATTGTTCTATAGTCTTATGCTACTACCTTTACATTTGCCTCAGTTTTTACCGTTGTTTAACAGTAAGCTTAAAGTACAGTCACCGCTCAGTGCTTGAAAAGGGACTATAGGGAAAAATAGATATAGTATAGCAATAGTAGACTTTCTGTTTTTCATAGAATAAGTACTGGTACCAATTAGGGCTGTAACGAAACAAGTGAACATTGTATGACTTTTGCCAACAATATATTACAGTCTGCTGACTAGATAATAGTAGTTACTTGGTACTCAAAACACTGTGAAATAATACTGTTCAACCGTAAAAAAACAGAGTAAACATGTAAGCTTAAAGAGCTCTGGGTTCAAATGACTAGAACTGTTTAGTAAAAAATAACTAGAGACCAAAATATTTCCAAACATGTGAGGTGTATTTTGCAGGAGGATCTACGATTTCAATGGTTTCCTTGTTGCTAGACATGTTGTTTATGTAGACGGTTTTTGGATGTTGTAAAATGGGAATTCCCACTTGTTAAAATCAAATTTTAACTGAATGTGAAATTTAAATGAATTCAATCAATTTTAAACCTAGAAAATTATGAAAAGCATTTATTTAATGGTAAACCAACATCAAATATCGGCCAGATGACTTATCAAATCAATGTCTTGAAAATATCCGTCAACCATTGGTGGGGTATTACGACGTAATACATGTAGTGCGAAATGCGCTACTAACGCGTTTTCAGTAGATTTCTTCTGTTTTAGGTAAATTCAAATGATTTGAGTTTAAATCATGCATTTTATATTTATACATGTATTTGTAAATATTCGGTTCAACACATGGCGAATATCAAATACAATTTAGACAAAACTGTATTAACTCAATCGAATATTCGAATGTATAGTACCAATGACAACAAATATGATTAGTGGGAAACTTTTTCTGTCATCCAATGAAATCTTGATATTTTACAATTTTATGACCATTTGCATTCTTATATAGTGAAGTAACTTTTATAATTGAAACACATTCTAGGAAATTTAAAACAAAAAGAAGAAATTGAAATACAGACATTCCATTGGATGACAATAATCATGCACTTTACAGCAAAGTACATCCTTGTTCTACGGTGCAACTCCTGTTTCTGGATCACAAACAAAAGTTTCTTCTGTTAAACTCATGCATGTCCTCCATTGTTTATGCAAATTCATGTGGGTTCTGGGGCAGTTTTTTTTTAGCACTATGTGACAGCAACTTTTCATCAGCAGACAACTCTAAGGATGCATCCAAAACTCTCAGACATGCAGAGAGAAAAATCAATGAAGATGGCCACAGTGGAAATATCAAATCAACAAAAAACTGATTTACAGATTCACAAAAAATTCTCTTCCTGAAATACTAGAGAGAGATTACTTTTTTTCAGGAAAGGATCCAGTGCATGCATAATTAACCGAGCAGACCCGGTCTTGTGTCTGTTAATGAGTGAGTCATTACTGCCTATGTGGAAGATTAAACACAATCAAAGACCAGACATCTCAGCTTCGTTTAAATAATTTAAGGTGTCCTGGTAATTTTAACTCAGTCTTCATCTATTGTTCTGACCAATCATCAATGAATATGTCAGGTTACTGGGCTTCCCTTTCTGTGGTGGAAGAAATTTGAAATTGGTGACTGTAATTTTAGCCAAATCACCCCAAATTCTAATGACAGACTGTCACTTCCAAACAGGAAACAGCATTTCGAAGTCCAGGGAAGATGCTGAATATACGTTACTGTACTGTGGGTAGCGTAAAGGAATACACTTCTGTGTCACCAACTGGCAGATAAGACACTAAACATATATATTTTCGTAGGTTCTTACGTGTCAGTTACCAGTGTCAACAGTATTTCAATTATGTAAACTTTCTCAAATCAAGAACGAGATCGTTATCAGGGCTCAAACCCATGGCCCCCAATCAATCAGAAGTTTAGTAATTCCAAGCGCAGGTTATTAAGAGACAAATAAATCATGAGACTCTCATTTCACCTATTACATAATACATTTAAGTAATCATGATGTAATCCATGCATACAAAGAAATTTTACAAAAGCAAATTTACGCATATAAATAATTCAAGTACAGTAATGGTTCTTGCAGAGGCTTTTCCTTTATAGATCATGGGAATCACATGATTTACTTTTGTTTAGAGATTATTTAGATCATGTGATTCCCCATGGTGTAATTTTACATGGATGCCATTTACATTAGAAGCATTTACCTTGATTTGACCTTGTGACCTAGCTTTCAACAACATAAAAGTTAATAACTATGAGAGATGTGAAAAATAAAGTATGATCTACTTTAAATTTGTTTTCAGTGTTTCTTTTATCATTTAGGTAAAAGTTAATTTTCGACACTTTTTTTGCCAAAACACTAACAGTTATTCATAGGCAGATAATTGAAATATGAACTGATAGATTTAAATTTATATCACCAATTCATTCTGTTTTTTGCCATTCTGCAGGATTTATTATCAATAATAGCGAATGGTGGAGGCCCTTCTACCAAAGAAGTTTGGCTGCCAAAGGTACTTCAACCATTTTATTTCCGGGTCTGCATTTGACAGCCTCTCAACCAACAGCACCATACTAACCTAAGCAATTGCATGCAAGTACCAGAAATAACCGAACTTTTCCCAGTTCTCAGCTGTTTTTAAAGGTTGCCATTATGATTCTAGCGAAAACTATTATTATAGACATCTTATACACAAAATAAAGCCCTACATTAATCACCAAAAAACAAAGAGAATTATCTATGTCATTGATACAATCAAGCTTGTCAATGGATATACCATTAGACTGTTTTCAATCAATCAAAGACCACAGCTTGTATAAATTTTACTCTTCGCTGCACGCAGTTTACATGCAACCAGGGTCGGTGAGTCAGCATAAGGGGGGGGGGAAGAGAAAAAAGTGCTTTGCAGTGATTACCGCAAACCCTGTAGTACGGTATTAATAGCTATTTCATGTTTTTGAGGTTTTATCTTATCAGTGATTTTTAAAAACTCATGTCCTTTCTGAGTATATTTTTGAAGCTTATCTTCTGTAATGAATTAAGTATATCGCTAAAATCTTGATGACTTCATGGTTGGGAAAAAAATAGACCCATGAAAAACTAATGACATTGAGGTTGTTCTGAAGTTAATTTTGAGATTTATTTCTTTTCAAATGAAAGTGTTTTTAAGCAGTTCTTCTGATAAGAAACTAAAATACTGTTTGTATAGACCGTATTCATAAATGTAAAACAAATGTGTTTACAAAATAATGGGCAAACAGAATAATTAGTGTGTAACTATGATAAAATCTAAGTTGACAAACAAAGAACTACAGGAGAAAGACACCCTCTTTGTTCAAACATTATTTGTGATCTTGAAAGGCTATAAAATCTCTAAACTAGGTTTCAATATTTGATATTTTAAAGAAAGTATCTCAATTTAAGACCAAAACCTTCATTGATCTTAAAAATTCAATTGCATAAATTTGTTGCCAGCAACAAGAAAGTATCTTTTAAGTCTAGAAGAAAACAGTTCCAGAGTTTAAACTTGACAGAACTTTCTACTCATTACTTTTTATTTCATTTTATCTTAAAATTGCAAGACTTTTAGTCCTGTACCTTAATCAAAAATGTATTTTCCACAGTGAACCCTCTCAAAAGCCATTAATGACATGATGTTGAGGGCCTTCATTAATAGGCGTACATCTGTAAATTATGCCAAAAAATGATTCTTGTACCCTTACAGATTTTCATTTTATTTTGAAAACACACGTGTCAACCTAATTGCCAAGCCGAAACCGAGTCACATCCCTCGATAATACTAATCTGCCTACTTACTGACATAACCCGTTAGATAATACACACACATGTCCGCTGAATCGCTCAGTCTAAAGTGTGCTCTGCCCATCCATGATAATAATATCCAGAGAAAGGGTATCGTTACACCTCTATTAAATCCTTTTATATATTGTATACCCTCGAGTAACCAATTTCTGTGATGTTGAGGAAACAACTTTCGCTTTCAAGAATATTGTTTGCACAAAAAAAAATGAACAAATCAAGAACACATCTTATTTTGTATCATCCCGAACATGTCTGGAAATTTTGTTTTGACAGTTAAGTTATGAGCGCTGCCATTTTTATACATGTACCAAAACAGACTTCCGTTTTGACTAGTAGAAGAGTTTTCGTGAGCTTTAGGAAATGGCTGAATTGAGCAAAACGGACGGTGCTGCAATAACAGAGACCTTATAATATTCAAATTGAAGTCATTTATGTTAATTTTAGATCAATATGTATTGTATGCATGGGCACATTATACATGTACACCTTTGATGCCTTCTGTACAGAGAGATCACCATCAATAACACTCTCATAGGCTTTGGTTAGGACAGTTGCTGAATATTGTCTGTGTTTGCGTTTTGCTGGGGGTGGGCTACATTAAACCTATAGGAAATTCCTGTATTTCAAACAATTTACCACACAACGTTTCTTTACCAAATTTATACAAATCATATGTCACTCTATGTGGCCTTAAGAGTGCCGGGCATATAAGGAGGAACCATTTCCTTCCATTGCGTAAATTAAATATCAGCCTCAAAACCAGTCAACCAAGGTCGTGACCTAGCTGTCATAGATGTAAACAACTGGCTGCTAGACGGCCTCCTTGTGAAAGATCGATGTATGTTACAAATTTGAATGGAAGAAGTAGGTTTACTTATTGCAATATCTTTGTTATATAATTTTATGACAGCACACAAAGAAAAACTGTTTTCTTACGCCTCCATGAGCTAAACGAAGCACCTAAAAAAAAAATTTGGTCTGCTTAATCTCCTTTCTCCACCATCTCACTTTCCCTTCCCCTCTCTGCAACCTCCGCCCTAGTCATTGGCAATCTGTTCTCACAGTCTTTGCCAAATATTGCTTTATATTCTATGTCTACTGTGATTTTCACTTTTCAACTGCTTTTCACCTGCATTCAAATTATTACTTTCTCATTTTTCCTTTTGTACTCTATGTCTCTGTTACACTACTCACTAGACTCAATTCCCTATTGGCATGGGAAAGTTTTCCCATGATATTCTACTGTACTATTGCACAATTTACTTTGCTGTATCTGGGCTATTACTCAGCTACTCTGTCAGACTGTCACTGTATACTCCTGACACTCCAGTTAAATGAGTTTATGCCCTTAGAACTTCCGTTAACCAGCCTTCCTACTTTCAGACTTTGTCGCAAGTTACCAGAGACGTACTCGGTACTAATGGACAAACTTTGAAATTTGACAAGGCAGTTTTTGCCGAAAGATGATAAGAAATGACCAGTGATAGATGTGTGATGAAATTAAGTGGAAAGTACAGCTTCCGGCAGGGTTTGAACCAAGGACCATCAGCTCTTGTGTCAAGTGCACTAACCACTGAGCTATAAAGGACTCACTTACGAAGCATTTTTTATCACTGACAACAACTTGACATTTCTGAAGTTGGCCTCCAAAGTAGGACGTCAGAAAACAAAACATAGTGTGAGCTTTGTGTAAATATTTCAGGTATAATGAAATGAACAGCATAAGGATTTGAGGTTACTCGACAGTAAATATATATATATATAGGACTATTGTTGGTTTCGGTGTAATATCAAGTTAATATCATTTCTGAAAGTGGGCACCAAAAATGATATTTTCACCCGAGTGGTACTGCCACGAGTGAAAATAACAACTTTTGATGTTCACAAGTGAAATTAACGTGATATTACATCGATACCAACAATTTTTCTGTTTATTTTGTTTAAAACTTGTTTTCTATTAGTTTGTTTCTACGAACATGGTGAAATGTTGAAAACTGAGGGAAAGGTCATCAGACAGCATGACAAACATGACATCATTGCCATTTGGTTTCCAGCGTTCATTACTCTTTACTGTAACTTAAGACGTCAATCTGGGTTGAAGACTTTGGAAGTTTGGTATTTTCACTGCTTTGAAACAGTGAAATATCAATTGTGTCAATTTTACTTCACCGTTATATTTCAGTATTTCACTGAAAAGCGTAAAATAAATTGAGGATTTGTTCAGAAATGGCTTGTTACCAATTATAAGCATTCTGTTACCATCTTATGTCTGTGCCAAACACCTGTGATTCTTACCTGATCCCATTCTTTGACTATTTCCAAGAAACATCACTGTCAGCAAGTGCGGGTATGTTGGTTCAAGTGCATAACACAAGCTTTTAAATGCAAAATTATCTTTTGTAGTCAAAAGATCAAGAATTTTATCAATTTTGTCTTTATTTGTTGTTTGTTTATTGATCTCGTCTACGTCGGCTTGTGTCAAGGTTTCTGCTCTTTCTAAAATCGGTAACAAACTGTCTGCTTCTATGTCAGTTGAAAACTTCGATCTGTGCGTTTCTAACAGTTCTTTATATTTCCCTTCCATGTTTTTGTTCTAAATAATCCTCACGGCATCACCAACATGTTGTCAAATCCCGTAAATTTCCAGAAAATACTAGACGGACATCTCTGCATTTCGTTGTTATCTTTGCAGCTGCGGCCATGTTGGATTGCAAATCAATATAGAGCGAGTTCGTCTTGCTAAAATGAAAACCACAGTTGAGTTGAACACTGTTGAAGGGATGTGACAAAATGCGGATTATGTTTTCCCTGAAATTAAGAAATAAGAATGTATTTATGTTTAATTTTATAAACTGTTAAGTAAAAAGCACAGAGATGATCAAAGAATGTTTTCATAATGTAGTTCCTTGAACATTTTATACTCATTCGATTCAACCCTAGTAAAAGTATTTCTCTGCGTAGGAAGGGAACAAACCACAATACATTTTGCTACTAAGTTTATAAGCGTTACTTCCCTTCGCATTTCTTCTGTCGCGGTTATAAATAGTGGAAAATGACCCCTCGGGTCTCTCAGTTTTTGTAACGGTCTTAAATCAAAATGAAACTATTCAACAAAATGTGTACAAAACATTAAACTTCTCACCAAAGGGTCACATTACATATCTCCAGAGTTATATTCACTCTTCCAAGACCTCTGTATAAAGTATCATGTCAAGACTTTGCACAACGAAACAAATGTCACAATATTAATTTTGCTAATGGAGATTTATAAACTGACATTACGGCTGCTTTTATGAGTACGGGAAACGTGTCTCCAGTACAACTGTGTTATATTCAAGTGTTTTTTGTTGTTGTCTTTTTTTAGAAGAAACAACATTTTGTTGGAGAACCTAACCAAAATTTCGTAGTTTGTGTGGGATATTTATGTTACAAAACATTTTTGTTATCTTCAGAAGTTATGAGGATTTACAGTAGGTTTATTAGTCAGTGTCTCCACCTGCCGACCAGCTACGAGTCCTTTGCCCCCATGATTCATGAAATGGATCGTTTTTCTACAATTTAGGTATTGATACATTCAAACAAATAGTGAAAACTATGCCATATTTACTACAAAAAAGACATGAGAGCAATCAGTGTATCTGTAATACGAACATAAACCCGTATATTTGGAACACTGCAGCGTAATTTTCAGAAAAAAAAACATTAACGGGACATTCATTTAACTCAGAAAGAAAACGCTTTGTTAGTAGTCAATACTAAGGTATTTCTGTTTGTGCTGAGCTGAGATATTTGTTCCTTAAAATAAACTTAATTGTTGACAATTTGTCAAATATTCATATCAATTTTGCAGCTTAGACTTGATTTTGCAACCATTTACGAGTCGGCCATTTACAAGTCATAAACTACAATTTCTTGATTTATCTTCTGTACTTGTTTGTTATATTAATAAATTTTGGTATTCTGCTTCTGTAGACACCAGACAACTATACAAATGCAGGGCCCAGGTTTAAGATGCTGTAATTTACGAGTCGCCATTTACGAGTCATTTATTACATTTACTTGCATAACTTTTTTATAATTGATATTTTATGCGTATTTTCCTTAAAACTCGCCAGCAAAATTAAATTAATGTGCAATACTCAATGGCTGCTGGCATAGTAGAGTGCAAAACATAAAGGAAATCATCATTTGTACTATAAATGGCTAATTGTCCCGTAAATGACGGATCAAATAATTTCAAAACGAGGGTACTTGACCTGGTAAAAGTTTGGGATTAGTTTCCTAAAGTGGTGTGACGTAAAAAAAAAACGTTTTTATTGATACGATTAAAAGTGATCGAATTTGTTTTTTTTATTAAAGCCCCAAATGTTGTACTTTACCCTAAAACTGGAATAAATTTTAAAAGCCTGAAAATATTATTTATTTAAATACAGAAAAGGATTGCTACCTTAGTACCTAGCTAAATTCCAAAAAATATTGATAGAATTAGAGGAATTATACGTGCTGCAGTTCCGTAAATCCTTCATAAACACTTCAACTTTTTTCGTCAATTTTTGGAGGATAATGATTTTATTATGAAAGGTCGATATACTGGTCTTTAGTGCAGAAACGAGACATTTCTCGATATTTGTTCTTTCTGACAAGTGTATTTATTTATTGATTAGTTTACGTACATCTATCCTATAACCAGCAGTTTGAGAAAATAATCTGCAAGTTGTAGGGCTAGTTACTCCGTGGCTTATGCAACCACTGCAGATCAACTCCAGCAAATACCATATGTCTAAACTGTTAATACATGTAGTTCATAAACAGTTAACTCTTTTGCATGATTGCGTGCGTGTGTGAGTGTGCACGTGTGGGTCTAAATTTGGTGTATGCTGGAACAGGAAACTTATATACATATCGCCCCCTAAGAGGTAGAAGGTGCTATCTGCATTTTACAAACTTTTGAGAAAATTGATTTAAAAGGTTTGGGAAATCAGGGCAGTAAGTCACAGACAAATACTATTGCATATATCAGCTTTATATTAAAGCCTAACATATCACACACTTTTTACTTAAAAACAATCAATAGTTCAATAGTACCGATCAATAACATACATAGCTCCTTTTGCCGTAAACAGTTTTTCAATATTTTTTTGGAGAATAAGGAGCTATCTGACATATAGTCCTGTCTATTCTTTGGGAAAATATACCAAATATACAAACAAATTGGAGAAAAAGGTGTTATTTGAAACAATAAAGCCTTGTATTTTACAAAACGGGGGCAATAACAGTGTTTTACTATTCTACATCTGTTTGTACACAATGTTCGCACTTTTTACTCGGAGTCGTCTGGAATGTTGTCTTTACTTTTTTTGCGGACTGGTAAATTCATGAAGTATCCGTGTACATTGTCTGGAATTATTCCCTTCTAGATGTTTTTCGTTTTTGTGTTTCTTTTGTAACCATGTCACAAATAAAACATCCCTGTCTTTCTTAGTATCGAAGCTTGTAGCACATTTCAAATATTTCCTTTCGTTCACTCTCAGTAAATTTTGTGTTACATTTAAATCTGCATCTTTCACTATTTGTTTTTGGACACATTTACCATCTATAATTCTTTTCAGCTTTGGACACGTACGCCTTCTCTTGACATTTTAATCTCATTCGATGAAAGCAATGATCTAATCTATCCATGTGTATGTTTATTTTATGGGTCTTAATTGTTTGTATTGTTCTACTCAAACGCAAAGATTTGTTGACTTCTGATGTTTTCTTCTCGGCCTCTTTTTCTTTCAGTCTTTTAATATATGGCTTTCTTCAGTTTTTGAAGCAGCAAACTTTCTTTGATATGTTTTCTGCTTGGATGTAGTTAGTACAAGTGGTGGGCTTTTTCTTATTTGGAACAATTGTATAGCCCTGTTTTCTCTTTCTTGTGACTGTCATCATTTCCTCCACCTCTGAGTCATTTGAATTAGCCATGTCTTTATCTGGGTTGTAGGACTCATCCTGAAAGCTACCGTCAGAATAATCTCTTTCTGATTCAAGTATTTTCCTCTTAATCGGTCTTCGATTTGTTGTGCTATTTTTGTATTTAATTATGCATGAGGTTTATTATCATATGAAGAGCTTCTCATATCACAATCTCTTGATTTCCTTTCATATCCTATCTGGTCATCTTTCGTTTCTCTATCTTTTGCAGAAAAAAACACCTTTATTTCATTGCCTTTATAGTTTCTAAGATTGATATATCATCGTATTCTTTATAGAATCAAATAGTTTTATTTTTTTAACTTGTAATTTCTTTTGTATTTAGTTCCAATTTTAAATTTTAGAATAACAAACAAGTAATCACTTTTTTATTAAAAACTAAGCAATACATTCGACCCAAGTGTCATTTACAATTCTGGCATATAGTTCCTTATCACTCCAATCCATACTTTGATCAGTATCCTTCAAACGGCACGCAAGATATGGTCATGTGATGTATTGAGTAATTCATATATTAATGCATTATCTATAAAAGATAAAACTGTTGTGCATTATTACTTGCTATCATACTTATAACAATTTATTTCAGTACGAAATCATTATCATTCATTTTTTTAATAAAAACATGAGACTAAACTTACCTATGTTGTATTATCATTATCCATATCATGCAAATATTTCCCAGTTTTGTAACTGTATTTCATCGCTGGCATACAATGGCCTGCAATTTTAAACTTTATCTGTCATCATCCAATTAGCGTTTGATAAAAACAATGCAGAGTTATCAATATCGCTTGGACGTAAAAGGAGCTATATACCAAATAGCTCTTTATTTCGCTGTATTTGTTCACATCATAAGAAATTGTAAAAGGGGTAAAAGGGAACATCTGACAGATGACCCCTTTTACCTCAAACTGGTATGCAGATAACACCATATACTTCTAACTTTTTTTTGGTTTATGTAGATAGACTCCTTTTATTTCAATTATTATTTGAAAAATAAACAAATATAATAACAGTACAAGTTTGATATTTTAAGAGAACAAGGGCATGATTAAATGCTACTCATTTATGCAAAAAAAGCATTTTCGGCAAAATTGTTAGATAGCACCTTTTACTTCTCAGGGGGCGATATAATAAATCCTCGCTGGAATTATGATGGCAATAAGGGATTTTTTGTGTGATAAAACTTACTTATACACAATATCAGATTTACAAAGCAGCAACATCATATGTAATATTTAATATTACTGTGTTATATGTCTTGTACTTGTACATAAATTCTCTATTATTTATAATTTGGTGAGAGAATTTCTTCAATGAATGTAAGTCCCAAAAATAAGACTGAATTAAACAAGAACTACCTGTAACAATCATGTTAAACATAGCTATCTCCCGCCGAGTGCTCTTTTTATGGCCAAGGTTAGAGGAATGGATAGGGTAAATGCTCTAATTCAATAAAATATTAGTCATTATAACGTGTTGAAGGTTATTTACCTGCACTTTCTCTGTCTTAATGTTGCCTTTTTACTCTCGCACAAGCGTTTTATGCGAAAAATCAACAAAGGGAGATAACTCAAAACCGGGGTAAGTTTTGAGTTATGGTTCTTAGACACTGCACTTCATCTTAGTGTCCTTTATGACTGTATGCAATTTGAATCAATTCAGTTTTAGAAAAACGCCCATCCGTTTTATTAAACACCAAACTTTAAAATAAATCATAATAAGTCAAACAAACCATTACAGCTACAAACAGAGAATGAAAATATCTCATCCGTCGTATTTATATCATAGTCATAGCATAACAAAACTTCAGAATCAACGCTAAAGATGCTAAAGGGGCGGTAAAACTATCATATTATTCTTGTATTTTCGACTCTTTGTCTTGTCGTTAAAAAGAGTATTCTGTAGAGTATAGATAAATAACGCGGACTCAGGTTTAGGACTTGTCTGATTTTGTTGTGCTTTTATACACCTTGGATCAGGTGCCAATATAAAGTCCTATCAACAGAATGCATTTCGACCTCAAAACACACAGCGCCAACGGAAACCCTTCAAGCGTGAAGCTACTGGTTGGTGCATTACATATATTGTTCTGCCCACTTTCCTTTGCAGACCTAAAATACCTTATTAACCGTTGCCATTTTATGCCTTCGAGTAAAATGATAATTATAATGGTTGTTGGAAGTGAGAATTTGTTTTCGGGATCAAACCAGTCCCCTTTAATTTCACCTATTGTAAGTTGTACTATTGTAAATTAAGTTTCAATGACCAACATAGGTTAAAATTCAACCTGCTGTTATGTAACTAGGCTTTACATATATCAAAGGACACACATACTCTATGGAACTAGATTAACATGAAACGCAAGAGTCATTGTTCATTCCATATATAGCATGCATGCTCTGTTGTTTTAACTTCAGCTACCGGGTAGTTAGCATATTGCATTTACGCTTGTGTCATGTATTAAAGATATAAAACTTACAAGTGTTGTTTATATACGGTCATCGTGACATAATACCTGCAAATAGTATAGCCTTGTTTATACGTTACCTTACCTCGCAGAACATTGTACCATTCACTATACTGAGAAAAATACCGATTGTCAATCCAAGGAACTACAAGTGCAGCCAATGGTGGCAAAGGAAAAAAAACATTAAGCCCCGAGCGCAACCATTAAAGCCCCATGCTCACTTTGGATGTAAAGTAACACGTAGCTCTTATATAACCAAGAAATATGTCATACCGTCGAAACCGACCATTATTGCACGAAAACAATCCCTTATGTTTTTTTTATAAATCGAAAGTAAATACTACAGATATAACGCAGTATTATTTTTGTAACGATTCTACCTGTGCCAAAATACAACGTGTCCGGAAACTGCAACTATCTCGGAATTAAGTTGTTGCTGCAAGCGCGTCATTAAAAATTTTGGCGATCGACAAAGAAAAGGTTCTTTAGCTGACCCACGGACCTATATACACAGGTCCGTGGCTGACCCGTTACTATTGTCATAGATCTAACTCAGTAGACGTGCCACAACAAATAACTCAAGTAAGTATTGTTTTCTTACTGTTTTAATTAAATTTGGTCTTACACATTCTGACTATATCATAATTTGCAATTAATTTTCAACTTCGTAATTGAAAAAAAAATGGCGGCCTACAAAGATTTCAGAGGGTATCGTTAAATTTGAGCTTTTAACTGATTAACAGATAGAGTCCCTATTCATTTGCAGTAAATGTATCAATTTTTATAGTTCCTGGGAGTTCTAATATATAATAATTTACAAAATTTGAAATCAAATTCTCGGCTTTTGAATACAAAAGAAGCACTCTACAAAAATTTGAGAAAGCGCTGTAGATAAGTTAGCGATTCCATTTGCGTTCACACGTATATATAAGTGCAATAAGTGTTATCTTAAGTCTATTTACGTTTGTCGCCTTTGTAAAGACTCTTTATAGCAAACTGATGATTGTACGTCGTTGTACGTACATGCTTGTGCAATCTAACAGAGGCAAGATTAAATAGATAAGATAAGATAAGGTAAGCCACGGTAAGCTTGTGCAATCTAACAGAGGCAATATTAAATAGATAAGATATGATAAGATCAGATCAGATCAGATCAGATCAGATAATCTTTATTCATAGTCGGTTTCGATAAACAAAATAACACTAGCTAAAAGCTATTTTCCAACGTAACGTAGAGTATCCAATAACATGCGAACAAATAATATAAAGAGATAAATAAAGGGATATTAACACATAAAACATTGTATGGGAATTGAGTTATAAGAAACACACGTGTATCTAGTGAATTAAGAGGCGAGTTAACTATTTCGATAAAAAAGATTAATAAATAAAACAATTATAATGTAAAATAAGGAGAATCACTATAAGATTAACAGTAGTATTTATCGTTAAATAAAACATCGTTAAAAAAAATCTACAACTTGGTTGGTTTCACAAGCGATACGGTCAGTCCTCATACACAATGCTCCATCAGCAAAAAAGCCATATTGTTCAGCTTAAATGAAGGTAAAAAGGCACATGTCAGAAAAATAGACAACATTTTAGACAAAATAGGTGAGCATAAGGCTAAATTATACATGTAATAATTATAGATAATAGAAAGAAATGCAGGCAAACATATGAAAACTGAACCATGAGCATACAGTACATGTTATAGACTCCAGGGATAAAACGACTTAGCAATTCAGTACAATACAAACTACGATAGTACGTAGGGGTATTAAAAATTGTGGGAAGATTACTCAGTCTAGCCTACAATGTGGGTCTAAAAACTGCCATAAAATGGAAAAATAAAACTCTGAGATACAAAAGAAACACAAAAGTGACACTGACTATCGTTCGTCTTACGTACAAGTTCAAACACAAATGCCTTCTCGGGTGGAAAAGATGTTAGCCAAAATTTGTCTTTAAAAAGGGGAACGTCCCGTCTATCTGTCCCTTGGCCCGGGTCATACCGATTATAGCCTCTTTAGAGGATGGTGGACCTAATAAGCACAATATTACAAACAAACAAACTATCTGTCCCTTCCCCGGGGAACAAACTGATTAATTGTATGCAAGGGGATGTAACTTCGACTGTGAAGTTGTCAGGTGAGTACGGGATAAAAACGTGGAAAGAATTTAGTATGTGACCGAGTTTCCCGGATGTAGTTATTTGGAATGCTTCTGATTACAACGTTGCAAATCCGTCAAATCACTTGTTTACCTTTCAAGAAATATCTCGTAGTTGTTTTATAAATTCTAACTAAGATGTTGAAAAAATGATGAACGAAGAAGATCCAGAAGAGATTTCCGCTATAGATGAAAGACCTCCAAGTAGTAATCCTGAGTTAGACTATGATACTGATGCAAGTTCGGAGTCGGAGGACAGTTCCGACAAGGAGGTTGTCTCCCCGCTGGCCGTGGGGTCTGCTAAACCTGTCAAAGGAGAGGCTTTCTGTGACTGTTATAAAACTGGTAGAGAAAAAGACTGTGTCTGTGGAGAAGATGATTCATGTATGAAAGCTTTGCAATTTTTTTCACATAAGTGCTCCAAAACAACAAAAAAAAACTGAAATTCTGAATATCCTACTTTCTCTTACATTTGGCCCTTGCTCTGGTTTTATGAGGTAGACAATCTTTGGAATTTTTGCACATGACACTGACAGAAACGTCCAAGTTCTGCGCAAATTTTTCCTTCCCAATGAATCGTATTTTTTCAAATGTATCAACAAGACTTATGTAAAAGACAGATTAACACATAAAAGTACCTTTAGAATTGTAAGCAAAATTCCTGTTACCATGGTTTTTGCCTAAAATAAATAAAATTGCAGCCGTGATAACCAGTCTGTGTCACTCGAACGCTTTACCAAGTTAACATGCACTACCTTAGTTAATCGAATCCAAATACATTAAAGTTCAGATAAACTACTCCACTCACAACATCCAATTAATTTTCAATTTATGTGCCGGGTTATGGCTGATATGTCATTGCCAATACAGTAAAGAAAAAAATACTTGGCTATTCATGGACGTAGTTAGTTTGTCCATTGGGTCCACCTCTCTCCAGTTTTCCGACCACTTATGTTGTTATAAGATGGTAGTGGTTTGGTCAATCTCCCATTTCGTCAATAAGGATGTTGTGTTCAAAAGAGGTTGTGGTATCGTCAAGGATATTTAATTGTATATTTAATTGTAAGTTTGTCATAAATAGGATCAAACAAACCAATTAACTTTGTCGTTAGACGTAATTGTATGACAAATCGGGGTAGTATGAACAATTTTTTTCATCCAAATTAAGTAATTAAGTTTGAAATGGTTTAGGACATTAATTATCAGCTTATTAACATCTGAAAGCATTATGTGCTTCGATTTAGTTTTGTATATTAGTTATAATGTCAGTCAAGAAAACTATTATCAGTCATATGAATAAATTTCCACAGATGATTAATGCTGAATTTAAGAATGGATTGGGCTAAGGGATTATTCTACAAAAACATTTATGGTATCCAAATATTCAAATTAATGACATTCATAAAGACACAAAACAATTTATAGTTATAAAATTTTTATAAAACAAAATGACATTCAACAAAAGTAACATGTTAATTCACAAAATATACATAACAAACATAGGGATAATGGACACGGACACTAAAAAAATATGCATTCATACTATTTTTTAAGTATTTGTAAAGGCACAAAACAATTACCTTTAAGTAGGTGTGAAATCCTGTTGTTATCTGATACAAAACCTTCTTGACGAACTGGCAATATAAATCCTTATTGACGAAACGGGACCTTAACGAAACCACTGTAATTCCTGTTATAGCTAAATAAGCTTGCAAAATGTTTATGTAGTTAAAACTTAACTAGCTGTACTGTAGGCTGCTAGAAAAGATAATCAGAAAAGAGATTGTTCAAAATTCAATAGAAGAACAAAATTTACTATCGGTACAACAACATGGTTATTGGCAAGGTTCCTCCTGCATCACACAACTCCTAGAAATCATTGAGGACTGGTTGGTGACAACCAAAAATGGACAAGATTTCGATGTCATATACCTAGATTTTTGTGCTGCCCTCAATAAAGTCCCACACAAAAGATTGTTAAAAAAAAATTGGGGGTTATGGTATGACAGGGAATGTATACAATTGGTTAAACCACTTCCTAGAAAACTGTCTGCAGCAAGAAGTCATAAATGGTCACCAAAGTGAATGGAAGGGGGTTAAAAGTGGTGTGCCCCAAGGTATTGTACATGGTAGGGCCAGTCCTTTTCTTAATTTTCATAAATGTCTTACCAGAAAACAAAACTATTTGTAGACGATACAAAAATCTATAGTAATATTATTATTAATATAGCAGACTGTAATAGTTACAGCCCTAGTAGAAAAGTTGTAATTCGAATGAGACCAATTGAAAAAATCTTTGTGTTACATGGGTCGGTAGTACCTGATACTGAAAGTAAAGTTTCCACATAGCTATTTTGCACATTAATTAGGCTTGATGGTGTGACAGTTTTGAAATATCAAATCAGAGGGAGTCACACCACAGTGCCAAATTAATTTGGCTAAAAACTGATATCTAAGCGGTATTTTACATTTTTAGTACCCTGCTATGTCCTAGTTTTGTGACCCTTAACGCATTTTCACGCATGTGGGTGACAACAAGCAGGGGCATCTGGTCAAATTATAATCAAATGTTAGATGAAGTCCAACATAGACTAGTAACACATAAAAAAGTATTTAAGCTTTCAAAAATATGTATAAAAAGCATTCCTGTTTAACAAGATTATCAAGTAAATCTAAAGCAGAAAGGACAATTCTACAGTCCATTTCAGGCAGTGTGTTCCAACATCAAATACACCTTTTTTGGAGGGGGTGGAGGTGACGATGTACCCTCGGCTTGTTCGGACCGATTGAGATTTCAAAATTTCCTGATCCCTGATAGGCTTATATAGTGAAAACGTAAAAATCTTGTCTACAACCACATGGCCCAGAGCTTAGATATTTGGAAAATAGCATTATGTAGTGGACCTCTATGACTTTCTTTAAATCAGAACCCCCAGGTCAAAATTGACCCTATCTTGCTATTGATGAGCTTGTATCATAGCCAATGGAAGTCAAATATCATATATCTGACATTTTATATTTGAAATTCCTTCTTTAAAAAGAACTCGAAATCACTGATCAATTGAAACTATGCACATACCTATGCTGTTTGATAATCTGGAATAGACATTTAATATGATGGTTTTCAGGGTCAAGCAACTGACAGTGTCATTGACTTGAAACCACTGTAACCTGTCTTTGAGTCATGGCTTTTAGTCACATAATGACCATGTCTCCTTGTCTGAGAAAGTTGACAGTTTCTTACTGAAGATAAGGGTCTTATCTAGTTCTTACTTGGAGTGATAGTCAGGTGAACTGTTCACCTGTAAAGAACTGAAAAGCTGTTGAGACAAGCTTTAAATTCCTAGAAAAATGTCTAATGTTGCTGTGACTATATCTAATTTCCCAAATGACAGTCTGTTCCAGCTATTTGTACTGAGCCATTTCATTGGCCAGACTTAAAAATAATGAAGGTGGCCAAAGAAACAGCTAAATTCCAATAGAGGGAATTCATGGCTGATGTTTGGGGAAGATTGAGAGTCAGTTGGCAATAGTAATGTTTTGTGCCTATGAGTGAATATTGTTTTAGTTCATTAAATTTAAAAAAATCACTTTCACATGAGTGAAGTTAAGTTTTGAAGTAAAAACCCAGCATAAATTGATAGCTTGAACATTTATTTGCTTATGTATGCTTATTTATCAATTCAAACCTTTAAGGTGTTGTATAATCAACACAGTATTTTGTCATGACTTTTGTGTCTACCAAGTTCAACTGTTGTTTTTGTACTTTACAGATTTTGAATGGATTTGGGATAACAATTCAAAGTCGGCAGCCAGCTTCTTGAAGCATGATCAGCGAGAAGTTGTGTTCCATGTAGACTATAGCTGTGGTACAGCGGCAGTACGGGGAAGTCAGCTCATGGGAGAAGATCAGTATTATTGGGAAGTCAAAATGACCACACCTGTGTATGGCACTGATATGGTATGCCAGTTTTGTAGTTTGGCCATTTATTTGTGCCCCCACCATTTTTAGAGGGGGAGGGGGTATAGATTGACCTTTGTCTACCCATTCTGTCTGTGTGAAGTTTGTATTTCAAGTAACTCTGAAACCATTGCAGTTAAAATCATTTAACCATACAGAATGTTGATAACCATGTGAAGTTGCGTGGCTGGTGTTTTAATTTTCCTTGCAGAGTTAAGCAACTGTAACTTGTAGATGATCCCTTTTGTCTTTGGGGTGAGAGGTCACGGTCACAGTGACCTCCATTTGCATTTCCTTGATAACACTCTACAGGTCACAATTTTCATTCAACTTTCATCAAACTTGCTCAGAAGGTTGCCTGCAATATGTAGATGATCACTATTGTCTTTGGGGTCAGTTGGTGAAAGGTCAGGGTCACAGTGACCTTTTGTTAACTTTCCTTGATAACACTCCCAACAGGTCACAATTTTCATTCAGCATTCATCAAACTCTCTCAAAAGGTTGCATGCAACCGTTGTTTTTGCGGTAAGTGGTCGAACTTGGAAAATCTTTTCCGCTCAGTATCTTGAGATCTGTATCACCCACAGTCTTCTGACTTCATAGGATAATCTGTCCTACTGACAGTGAATAGATGATTCCTGTTGTTTTTTTGGGGGGTGTGGGCGGGGTCAGTTGAACAAAGGTCAAGGTCTCAGTGACCTCTGTGAGCGTTTCCTTAATAACACTCTACATGTTACAATTTTCATTTGACTTTCATGAAACTTGCTAAGAAGGTTGCGTGCAACCTCTTGTTTCTGGGTCAGTGGGTCAAAGGTGGAGGTCACAATGACTTGAACCTGGAAAATCATTTCAGCTCAATACTTTGAGATAAAATTATCTACAACAGTCTTCAAACTTCATAGGATGATTGATCTTACTGAATAGATGATCACTGCTGTTTTTGGGGCAGTGGGTCAAGGTCACAGTGACCTCTGTTAGCCTTTCCTTGATAACATTCCAAAAGATTTTCACAAAACTTACTCAGAACATTCCAGTCTGTCCAGTAGAGCAATACTGGCCCTTCTGGGCCTCTTGTTCAACAAGGTTTAAGGCTAGGGGTAACCCCCAATACCCAAGGAATACATTGTTCCCTGCTTAAGGGAACATGTCGTAGAGTTTTGAAAACATCATTCATTATAATTTTATGACTATTGAATGGTGAAGGGGTATAACCTTTTGTCAAAGCACATGTAAGAGCATAAATTTGATTTGAAAATAGATACCAGAAAATGGTGCATTATTAAAAAATTGATGATAACATCTTATTAGTCCCCTAACCGGTCATCTGTTCATCCATCTGTCTGTCGACAATTTCGTTTCCAGTCTGTATCTGTCACATGCATGATCCGATTTTGATATAACTTCTTACAATTGTTACCCATGCCACAAGGGTTTATCATGCACAAAAACCAGCCACCTACTCCAAAAATCAAGGTTACACTTAAAGGCTCAGACACTGCACATGGAATTTCATTTCTGGTCTGTATCTTTCGTATGTATGGACTGATTTTGATATAACTTAACACATATGTTACTCTGGTGATGAGGGTGTGTCATGCACAACACCTAGACAACTACTCCAAAGGTCAAGGTGATACTTAGGGCTCAATCCCTTTCACACAGTGTTATAAAATAAACTTCACCTCTCTGTAGCGTATACATGTATGGACTGTAGTCCACCAATTATTACCTGAATCACAAGGATGTGTCACAACAACACCCAGGCACCAACTCCCTAGGTCAAGGTCACACTTAGGTCTTGTACCTTGGTTTTATATATATATGCCCTGAATGTGAACACCCATCTTTATAGATTGCTCCAAACTGGTAGGGGTCTTGGCACCAACTTGTTTTATATATTGACGTATTTCTTCTTGTACATACATGTGTTAGCACCATCATTTGTTTTGTTTTGTTTTACTTGTTTATAGCACAAAAAGGCCTTAAAAATGTGTAGGTTTACATACTTTGTAGATACGATAAAATAGATAATAATTTTAGAGAATGAAACCTAGCGAAGAACGAAGAAATATATATATAAACACAATGCATACTTATACTGGGCTGCTTAAAAAATTACTCTATCATAGTTTTCATATTGAAGTTTTGACATGCAATACATTTTGGCTTATCTGTGAGCAAATAATCAAAATATGCACGTATTTTAGACAATTCATTGGTAAATTAAAATGCCAAATGTTCGTCAAACTGAAGCCAAGGTCATCATTTCCCATTGTTCCTTTAATGTTTTTACTGAGAGTTTTTTCTTTTACTCCCAAGACCTGTTTTATTTTGTCTTCCTGCACACTAAAATTTTCCATTAGGCAGTTTTTTCCGTTTTGTAGTATGTTTACATATCTAAAGTCAGTAGAATACACCTGTGAAACAAAAAATACGATTGGCTGTCTTGAACTAATCATCGAATCAAAACATAACTTTTATTCCGCGTGTTCACTGATAAAGGGAAATTACTACAAATAATTTTTTGGGCTGAAGTAAATGGCAGACACTGGGTCCGGAACTCTGTCCGAAAATTTGTCTGATATGTCCAGATGTCTTGCGTATTTTCGGGAAGACTGGTATCAACTAAGGTAATTTGTACCGCAATTTTCCTTTCTGTCGCCTTCACAATTACAACACACTGTGCGGATGCCATTTGGTTTGTTTGTATGACTAAAACACATGCCATGCCGTCACAAAAAGGTCGCACACCACCAAATTTCAATGTCAATTTTCACGAAGGAGTGGGCGCATGTAGGGGAAAAAAATTATTTTGCTTTAAAGTAAATTGCGTGCGGCAAATCCGTTGAACAACTTTTCAATTTGGTGTGGCCTAAATATATTTTATGAATCCGGTAAATACTAACATACAATACTTACTTTATGATCGATAAATGCAGTCTGTTCAGATATTGAATGTGATATTTTGATTCCTCAGATGGTTGGTGTTGGCACAAGTGATCTAGATCTGAACAAGTATCGGCACAAGTTCTGCAGTCTTGTAGGGCGAGATGGGGACAGCTGGGGGCTGTCATACACTGGTATGCTTCACCACAAGGGGCATAAACAGACATATGCATCAAAGTTTGGACAAGGGACTATCATAGGAGTCCACCTTGATATGTGGCATGGAACACTCTCATTTTACAAAAATAGGAAACCACTAGGTAACAAATCTTGAAATTGTGTAAAGGACAGATATGGACCTGCCTCTTGAGTAAAGTGGCTATGGTAGCCGACTAAGGTCACTAAACCTCTCAGGGATAGAGACAGGGTTCGAAATTTAGCTTGCATATGCAAGTAAAAATTGGAATATACGAGTGACTTTTGCCCAAGCTCGCACAAATTTGCGAGTGGAATTTTCTGATCAATACCGAAAATCTCGTACTTGATTTGTCAATTGATACCCATGCATTTGAAGCTTTTTTTGACATAAGGAGTATACCTAGAAACTCAGGCCTGTGATTGATTAATAATGTTTGGCCTTAAATGCGCTCTGATAAACAATTTGAGAACCCCAAACTTTGGTCTGCATGCCTTGTAAACAACAAATTGTGTCAGTGGTCAAAATTGTTGCATGCGCCTAAGTCTCTCTCCTCAATTTAAATTTATTAAGTCAACCCAAAACTATCATAAATTCCTACCGGTGTCAATGCTGGTTTCGGAAGCCCGTTATCCATTACTGTTTACTTGTATAGACATTAATAGGTAATTTATAGGCTCACACAATTAAAATGAATAATCTTTGAAAAGACATGTTCTTTATTTTACTTGTCAGCTGCCACGGCAAACTTAATTGTGTTCAATCTGTGTGATTGAAACACTAGTAAGAAGGGTAAACTTCTCAAAATAAAACCAAACACTGAAACAATTTCAATTTGCAAGTATGCTTTTAATTTTGAGAGTGAACATCAAATCAACACGTACAAAATTGTAAGTGCTTATTTCTGATAAATTCTAACTCTGTAGAGGGTCATAGGTTTGAGCCATGCAACCAACCTGACTTTATTGGAGAAAGTTGGCAGTTTCTTATGCAGGATGGAATTCATGTACAAGTCTTACCAAGGAATGATGATTAGGTTCAAATGTAAACTGTCAGCCTGTTCACAGCTGAAATACTGTAGAAACAGACATTATACCCCAAGAACAAAAAAAGTTTAGTGTACCTGTTCTTGATGTGATAAATCAGGTGGTTTGAGATATGCAACATGTTTTTTGGTCTCGATATTTTGACATAGAAGCTGAAAAGTTATGCACAGCTGTGTTTATGCCCTCAAAGGTAGATACAATTTATATTAAAATTGCGCTGTTCGTCCATGCAGACTTCCTTCCATTTCTTCGTGTACAGGCTGTAGCTTTTTCATGCATGAAGGGAATTTCTGGCACATGTATTCAGATCATGTGTCGAGTGCAAGACCCGCATTCTCACCTCAAAGGTCAAGGTCATATATTTTAAAGGTGCATGTACTGGACCATGTATATACATGTATGCACACATTTGTGTCCACACTATAACTCTCTTATGCTGTGAAACAACTTTAACAAATGTTCAGCACATGAAGGCGAAGTGACACTAAAGTTTCCGCTTCCCTACCGTTAAGGTCAAGGCCACACAAGTTAAAAGGTCATGGTATCAAGTTTATATTCACATGAACATGTCCAGACTAATTTTTTCATGCAGTGAAAGGTCTTAAAACAACTTGACACAAATGTTCAGCACATGGAGACAACATGCTACATACAAGTCCTGCATCCCTAGCTTGAAGGTCAAGGTCACACTTCAAAGGTCATGGATTCCTGTATACATGTTAACTGTCATGCATTGAAGGACTTTGAAATAACATGGCACAAATGTTGAGCAAATGTAGATTACATGTAATGTGCATAATTCTTTCTTTCTGTAATACGTTATCTGTATTTAGATATTGTAATTAATGTAACATGTGTTTAGGTTTGCACATGTTTTCTGTAATACAGTATACAGTTAACTCAGTATAATAACTCTTTGGGACCATTTAAATGTGTTCCAAAATCCATTTCAGGAATATGTTATATCCATATACTGTAGCTAGGTAAAAATGCCGGGTATACTGTAACATTATTTCACATTAATAAATATTGATATTTTTGTTAGTTAGGTATTGCATATAGGTTTATATTGGTTTATGTATTGCAAAAGGTATTGTTATTTTCAGTATTAAGGTATTGCATATCGATGAATAATTTTTATATTCTGTATTTAGGTATTGCATATAGAGGATTACAAGGGAAAAAGTTGTACCCAGTAGTGTCATCAACAGCAGCTAGGAGTGGAATGAAAGTGATAAAATGTCGTTCATTTAAGACTTCTCTACAGTTTATGTGCTGTCAAGTCTTACGAACAGTGATACCTGCCCATTTAGATGTTCTAAAAGTGATAGACATGCCACCTGGCTTACGAGAGTTTCTAGAAAATAACATGAGTTGGCTCTTGCAGCCAAGTCCGTTTGAGATACCAACCCCTAGTAGCTCTGATATGAACAGTCAGACTAGAGGCACTAAGAGAAGACGCTCACTAGATGATTATGATGGACCATCCACCAGTAAATGTGCAAGATAACCATACTTAGGGACGTATTTTTTCATTTAAGATGCCCAGGAAATGGGGCATTCATGTTAGCAGATACTGGTAGCAGAATAACTACCAAGTCAGTTAAGGTGATGGTGGTAGCTGAAATAGTTACACAAAATATCTGCAGAGATTCATTTTAATTATTTTGTGTTTGAAGCTCACTTGATTATAATGTTCTCAATAGTGCAATATTTTGACCACCCAGTATCTGTTCCTTTTCCATCCATTGGTCTGATGATCCCCTGTAGATTCTTGTAAGACCATCTCTCTTCGTCCTCATGTTTACTTCTGTAAAGTTGTAACATTAGAGCTAACACTCTTTGCTTGCTGTAATAAAGTCTTCTGCAAGTATTGGGATAACTTGAAAGCTTTTTTCTGTTTATATAAACAAAAAACTTGCAGAAAAAGATGAATTTTAAAATTCTTTTGATGTGGAACTTTTAAGGGAGACTTGAAATTGCTTCTTGTTAATAATACTCAGCTGATTTATTTTTATACATGTCAAATGTGTAGCTCCATTTTATTGGTTTAAAACATCTAGAGAACAGTCTACCTTTTAGAGATGGTTCAGGGGTGCTTTTTTTAGCAGGAAGTGAGTATGAAGAAGTGAGTAATATAGGGACATCAATGTCCTTTTGTTAAAGGTTAAAGATAGTAGAGAAAAGGGCCAGTCTTATTTCCTTCAAAAGTGTGAAAGGTACATGTATATTATATCAGCAGATTATGACAGCAGCAGCTGTTTTCTGTACTTTGGTATGGGATTTTATACGTGTGTATGTTTTACGGAAGGATGAGAAAAGATTTTCCATGGAATTTTATAATCTTACCAAGCATATGCAGATGGATCTTTGTCAGTTGTTATTTACAAGTAGGAAAACATACCAGTAGCAAAAAATGCATTGTTGGACCAGAAATTGTCAAATTATTTAGCTACAAACTTATTGGTAAATGTATCATTATGCTATGTCAACTTATTCCACGGACAGCTTGTGTTTATGACAGAAAAGGAGAAACACCCTTTCTCCAAGTGACAGTTTAGATAGAAGCATGGGAAAGTATCAGATCACAGCCACAGGATGAAATATGCAATAAATTGGTCTGTATTTGATAATTTGTGTTGAAAGGTATTTTAGAAGCATATGTTGAATCAATATGGAATGTCTTCAGAATGACATAGGTGCTAGGATTTGTTGTAAACATTGTGTGGTCATGTGACACCACCCGTGATAGGAGCTACAACTGGCTAGAAAAGAGTGATTTAATTACTGGTACCCATTTAAAGGTGGAGTCATCTGTCATGTATAGTGTCAGATGTTTTACCAGAGAATGCACATTATATAGCCTGACCAGTGATTGAACCTTGGCCCTCTGGGTTTTGGACCACTTGTTGCAATCCCTATAACTTTTGAGACCCACTCATTGAGATACAACTCTTGTAATACAATATTGAGAAAACCTGTTGATTTCCTCTGAAATTTAGTTTTTTTGTTGCCTGTTTCCATGTTTAGACAGAGCTGTAATTGTTTAACTCAGTAAGTCAGGTAATGTGCCTGGGAGCATTGTTGTTAAGGCATTGATTGTTTTTTCTGTGGTTTCTTCATAAATGAAATTAAGGGAACTTGTCCTGGTAGAGCAGTGAAGATCACTTGTTGTGAATCCATGTCACTTTTCAGCCATGGAGGGTCAGGCAGTATAGCCCAAATAAGAGTCTAATTTCAATATCAACATGTTCACAGTTTCTAATGAGGCTGAAGGAGGCTGCTTCTGGTAAATTTCAGAGCAAAAGTAAAACTGCAATTTAACAAGTCAAAACATGAAATGGTGTTAAAAATGGCATATGGCACAATGACAAATACAACATTTTCTGTCCCATCATCTGTCTAAGAGGTCAATTCCATATATAACTGACACAACCACAGAGAAAATCTGTGTCGTTTTAGGGGGGTTGTTGTTGTAGGGTGGTGTCTTTCAGTTGGATTGTACTCCTGATGGACAGGATAGCAGGACTTACTTCTGAATACTGTCTTATACTGGGAAATACTGAGCGAGAATTTGTACCTGGCAATAATAGTATGTAGTAGAAAGTCCATTAAATCAAAATACTAGTAATGAATTATTGTCTGTGCTCATTGAATCATATTTCACATACTGGGTAAATTAAAGAAGTAAACTATAATGGCATCAAAAGTATTTGGGTTTCTTTATCCTGCAAGATTGTTTTTTCATTAACATAAATCATTTAGAAAGGCTTAACATCAATAGCATGTTCACCTGTCGGTCACCAGCATTGATTGTATACCTGTCCATGTCTTAAATTAATTCTTTTGAACGACATGAATAGCATTATAATTTGTTAAGCATGGTAAATGCATTTTTTCTAAAACATCAACTGATTTATGCCTCTTGGGCATGTACATACACCTAAATATATTTGAATTTTTTTATTGTAAACTCATCAAGAGAGCAACATTTTCCCCCAGGAAAATCAACATGGGAGTGCTATTATCCTCTTTTGGCCAATCCACCCAGACAACACTGCACCTTTTAGGGGCAACAGTTCCTTCGGAACCTCATCTCTTTAGAACCTTATTACTTTAAAGGCCTTTGACGACTTTCACTTTTTGATCCACTGGCTTTGCATTTGTTCAAAAGGTCAGACTGAATGTGCAACATTATTTTGAAATGTTTATTGTTATTGATTCTTTGTTTTTGTTTGTAAGGCCTTGCTTGGTTACGGTTTGAGCAAAAAATTTTAATTTTGTTTCACTTTTTAGCTCATCTGAGCATAAAGTGCTCAAATGTGAGCGATTGTGATCGCCTGATGTCTGTTGTCCATTGTCTGTCCACCCCTACCCTGTGAACACTTACAGGCCACATTTTAAGTCCAATCATGAAAATTTCTCCGAGTGTTTGTCTCAGTGATGATCTCTAGGCCTAGGTCGAAAGTAGGTCATGTGAAGTCAAAAACTAGGTCACCAGGTCACATAGTAGGAAAACCTTGTGAATACTTTAGATGCCACATTTGACCCTCTAATCATCATGAAAATTAGTCAGAATATTTGTCTTGATGTTCTCCAGGCCATATTTCACTGGGTCTTGTGGGGTAAAAAACTATATCAACCCTCTAGGTCAAGTTTAAAACTGTGTCACAAGGGCAAAAATGGTCGCACTGTGAAATCATAGAAAAACTTTTTGAAAATGAGAACACATTTGACCTCTAGAAATCATCAGGAAAATTAGTCAGAATCTTTGTTTCAATGATCTAGTATTGTCATGATTGTAGCTAGTAATCAAAAACTAATCAGACCACCCAAAAGTTGGTGACAATTAAAAATGAACACTCTACAGGCAATATTTTGTTCCCAATCATCATGAAATTTTGTCAGAATGTCTGTTTTGATGAATTCTAGGTCAAGTTTGAAACTGAGTCAGATTGAGTCAAAAACTAGGAAACCAGCTCAAAACATAAGAAAAAAACTCGTGAACATATTTGGCGAACAGTCACCTTGAAACTTTGATGAACTGTAGGTCAAGATCAAACTAGGTAACATAGGAAAAAAATAAGCTCACTGAGTACATTGACCTTTTCACCTACTTTCTTGTCTTTTGGAGCAATAGACCTCAACTTTACCTCATTTTATAAACTAGCTTAAAGTTCCATGATCACTTAATGTTAGTATATTGATAGAACTGTGTTCTTCTAACTTTGAAACAATTCTGATGTACGCCTTTCTTTGTTTTTCATACATTTTCCTACCTAGAATGTGTTTTCAGCATTTTTAGCTCACCTGGCGGGGGGTGAGCTTTTCTGATCGATGATTGTCCGTCGTCCGTCAACATTTTGATTCAAATGACATCTCCTCTGAAACCCTGAGCCAAGGAAAAACTATGCAGGAAGTTCCTTGCATGAAGCTCTACCAAAATGTTCAAAGAATTCCATTCCATGCAGAACTCTGGTTGCTATGGCAACAAATAGGAAAAACTTTAAAAATCTTCTTCTCTGAAACCACAAGGCCTAGAGTAGATATTTGGCATGTAGCATTGTCTATGGACCTCTACCAAGATGTTCAAATTATGACCCCGGGTCAAAATTGACCCCGCGGGTGGGCCCTTGTTTTTGCATAGGAATATATAGGGAAAACTTTAAAAATCTTCTTCTCTGAAACCACAAGGCCTAGAGCTAAGATATGGGCAGAGCTTGTCTAGTAGACCTCTACCAAGATGTTCAAATTATGACCCCGGGTCAAAATTGACCCCGCACCGGGGTCACTTAGTTTGCATAGGAATAATAGGAAAAACTTAAAAAATCTTCTCTGAAACCACAAGGCCTAGAACTTAGATATTTGGCATGTAGCATGGCTAGTGGACCTCTACCAAAGTTCAAATTATGAGCCCCGGTCAAAATTGACCCCGCCCCTGGGGTCACTTAGTTTTGCATAGGGAAAATAAGGGAAAACTTAAAAATCTTCTTCTCTGAAACCACAAGGCCTAGAGCTTAGATATTTGGCATGTAGCATTGGCTAGTGGACCCTACCAAGATTGTTCAAATTATGAGCCCCGGATCAAAATTGACCCCCCCCCGGGGATCACTTAGTTTACATAGGCTTATATAGTAAAAACTTTAAAAATCTTCTTCTCTGAAACCACAAGGCCTAGAGCTTAGATATTTGGCATGTAGCATTGGCTAGTGGACCCTACCAAATTGTTCAAATTATGACCCCAGGTCAAAATTGACCCCCCGCACCGGGGTCACTTAGTTTTGCATAGGAATATATAGTAAAAACTTTAAAAATCTTCTTCTCTGAAACCACAAGGCCTAGAGCTTAGATATTTGGCAGTAGCATTGCCTAGTAGACCCTTTAAATTTGTTCAAATTATGCCCCTGGGGTCAAAATTGAGGGGGGGGGGGGGGGGGGGGGCCTTGCCCGGGGTGGGTATCATTTGTTTTACAAAAGGCGATATAGGAAAACTTATTTGGTATATAACATTATCTAGTGATCTTCCACCAGGCAAGTGGACTTGTACCAAGGTGAGCGATATAGGGCCATCTTGGCCCTCTTGTTTAAAAAACAATGCACTATATTTACATTTTTTATTTCGATTTAAAAGCAACATCAGAAGTGTTTTGTTTTTTGTACAAAGGAGCCAATCATGCCATTAAGACACCTTTCTCGGTCAATTAAGGGCTAAAAGTAATTGTAACATTCAAAGTGGTCATGGTCCTTTAAAAGTGAGCCAAGTCTGACAGACTGTTGTGCTATGACAAATGAATATTTGTACCTAAAATGATCTTGTTGAAAAATTGACACACAATTTTTTTAATATTTGCTTGCATTGCATTGGTGCTTGTTGCCTGACATTGTACATTGGGCATTACATGTATTTGATATTTGTACTTCTCAGAACACTTGTTTGTACAGATCAGCCGCTACTCATTTTATTTAGGAAGACACTCTTTTTCATCAGTTTTACCTTGTTTAAATTACTAGGGTCTTTTATTTATTATTGTTAAACAATTGTTAGCTCTACTGGACAAAGTCTTATGGGCCTTTTGCATTATTAGCTTTTCTCTTTAAAACCTTTGAAGTTGCCATTGGTATAGACAATGATTAGTGTGCAAATCCTTGCACTTTGCAAACTAACATAATCACAAAGTTTGCCTTTTGGGTCTGTAAGTATTTTTTCAAGTGTCCCTTTTAACAAAAACCAGTACTTCTGGTGAGTTGTGAACAGGCACAATTGTGGACAGAATTAACAATTCAAAATTTCATATTGTAATAACCATTATTGATATTTCACCAAGCTCTGACTTATGTAATGATGTAAAAATATTAGAGTGGGTGGGGGCGGGGGAACACAACATCTTTTACTTTGTGATTGTGGCTATTCTGTATGAGTTGTTCTCTACTTTGTTCTTGATTCCTAAGTTTGATGGTACCTAACTGAGTGAATGTTTACTATTCTGTGGTTACTGGTAAGCTTTTCTGTTATTTCTATTATTTTCTGAACATAAACAACAAAGTTACATTGCTGCATGCAATCACTTCTCTATTCTCTGTCTGTACATTGCATTTTTTTTGTCATGTATTATTTGTCAAGTTTGTAACCTGAAAGTGGGATGATTTCAAACTTTGAACACAGATAGATAGCAAACAGAATCTTCTCCTTTGGGGTGTTTCTTTTCCCATCAAATATTTCCTTTTCTAATTGAGCAATGTCGGGTATTACCGACCCTCTTCTATTATCGACCCCCTCTCTTAATTGGTACTTAATCACATTAATTCCTAGAAATCATGTGATCATGTCATTCACTATCACTATAGCGTCACAAATTTTCTTTCCGCGCCATTTTCAATATTTACACAAAGTGTGACTGCATGAGATATATTTCAGTGCAGATGCAATAGCAGATGAAAAAAATGAACTTCTGCGATGACCGACCTCCTACGAATTATATTTATGTAATTCTATAGTTGACTTGAGAAAAAAACTAAATGTACATGTTTAGCTGATCTAGTTTATACAATTGTAAAATATTGTTCTTTCGAGACGAATTGGTGTCAGAAAGGTTTATTATAAAGGTATTGATAAATTAATTCATAAAGTATTTATAAGTGATAATTGGTTACTTTGATGTCAATTAACCAAATTATTATAAAGGTATTTATCAAATGTATTTTAAGTAATTACAAGTGCTAACTGGTTACTTTGATGCAGTCCTACTTGTGATAAAGGTATCTACATATATCAAATGTGTTCAATAAATAGATTAATAATCGGGACATTAAAACAAGTTTCAAACTTAAAAAAAAACAACATATGATTAAAACACAACAATAAAGGGTAGTCCAGCGATGGGCCGTCCTGGAACCGTTTATGGTGGCCTTTCACTTGTACCTTTGATAAATGGACTTTTTTGGATGGGCCTTTTAGGCCTGGTCCTTTCCTGGAAGTGGGTCTTTTTTCGGGACTATAGGCATAGCATAAACTATTTCCGTGAAATTTCAATTTCGTTATCATCTACTTCATATTCCTGATAGTGTCGTTGTCATATACTTTTACAATCACCCAATATATTCTTATCATGCAGTATTGCTCAAGATTGTTACTCTAATAATTATGTTAAAATAATGTAAAATGAAGTTCAATAAGAATATAACCCTTTCAAGTCATGTTATACACTTACCTTGGTCCTAATATATAAAAAGATGTAGGAGGATTGATAATAGCCGAATGGGGTCGATAATAGCAGACACATATCTCAAGACGAATACTACATCATACCTAACTATGTCAAGTAACAAGTGTTTTCATTGGTCAGAATCAGCCAATGATGGTTTGTCTGTAATTTGAGTGTCACTTTGGCACTGAAAGTGAAAGTAAGTATACATACGGCACAATATGGTACTAAAGGGTCGATAATACCTGACATTACTCTATGGA